>JARQOC010000009.1:15989555-16005242 GCA_033576535.1 Allobates femoralis
CTATTTGCTCTTGCATCGCCCTCAGGGCTGTGAGTTACTCAGGACCGGTCCCTGCTGTCTGTTCACAAGGGGGATGTCACGGTGGTGGCCATGGACCAGTTCTGTGGCCCTGGAGGGATCGCAAATAAAAAGGGGAAATGCAAAAAGGAATAAAAATAACAGTTTGTCAGTGACGCCACCTGTGGTATGCGGCCAGATATGACCGCCGCTGCTTGTCTCAGCTCCAGGGTATGAGGATGGGATGCAGCAAGATGATAAGCCCCCCACAGGTAGGGCTGGTTTATTACTTGGGCCGGGTTAATAGTTGTTGGTTGGTGTAGTTGTTGTGAGGTGATGATGGGGGTGCACTTGATACTGACCGGTGTCCTCCAGATCTCTCAGGCTCGACCTCTCCTCAGATACTGGTCTCCACAGCCACAGAACTTTAATAAAGACTCTCACACATTTCTTCAGGTTTAACCGGACGCTTTACTCACTGTAATATGTTCACACAGTCACGGTATTTTGTAACTGAGTGCACCGGTAGCCGGTCAGCAGCTGGTCTGGTTCACCAAAACACCCCCTTTCTTTATGCCTTTCCGGGTCTCTCTTCTCAGGACCACTACCTTAGGACCAGCAATCTCAAACTTCTCAAGGGATTCTCTCTCTCACCCCTAAGTCCTGTGTGAGGTCTTCCCTGGGTTTTCTTTGGTCTGTTAGGTTCCGGGAATAGAGACCCTTCACCTCACCGTGGCCGGGGCTGTAGTCTCTAACCACTTTTACAGGGCTGGTACCCTGTCTATCGACCCAGTCCCTTAGTGACTCAGTCCGCAGGGGTGCCACACGCTTGCTTCCTTTGCAGATATAAATTGTTTCCAAAAGTCCCTTTGGCCTATAGAAAAAGACCACTGCTATTAAATATTTGCAATAATTGAGGCCCCATTTGGAGCTTTTGTATCAGGGCACATGGGCTTCAAGTTACGCCACTGACGTTGACCAACATTAGTATGGATGGTAAAAGTCCACAGGAGATGCTCTGATGTAGCCTATGTCTATCCTGGCTCCAGGAGGGGGCTCTTGAGCAGGGACCCCACTCTTTAAAATTCATATGCTCTTTGAAGCTGTGTGCACATCATCTGGAGGCTGTGTGCGTTGGACGTGGTGCCTCCAGACCTGCAGGAACCCATGATCTGCGGCAGGTGCAGGGTGGCTTCTCCCTGCGTGCAACCAATGGTGACCGCTTCAGACTCCGCAGCATGAAATGAATATACTGCAGAGATGCGGGAGTCCACAATCCCGCACTGCAGCTAAAACAACGCTGTGGTGGGGAGAAGCACAGTGAGCAAGGGATTTCTTGAAATCCTATCCACTACGCTGGTACTGTACCACGCGGTGTTTTGGACGCAGCGGCAATACCCTGCATCCAAAACGCTGCAATTCCTGATCAGGAGCACACACCCTTAGGACACATAGATAGAGGTTGTCCATACAAAATATCCCTTTAACGCCTACATTTTTTTTCTACATGGGGATGCTGTCATGTTTTGGTTGCTTACAATGTGGCAAAAAAAGATACTGAGAGATGTTTAAGAAAAAGATATACCGTATATACTCGCGTATGAGCCGAGTTTTTCAGCCCAAAAATTGGGCTGAAAAGTCCCCCCCTCGGCTTATATGCGAGTCACTGTATACTGTATACACTGTATACAGTATACAGTGCCCCCCATCTATATACAGGCCCCCCCGCCGCAATCCTGTAAAGGAAGAGATTAGTATACTTATCCCTCCGCTGCCCCTGTCCCGCCGCCATCACGATCCTCCGTCTTCTTCCAGCGTCTTCCGTCTTCCTCCGATGGTCGCAGGCAATGACGTCATTGCCTGCGCGACCGAGGAGGAAGCCGGAAGAAGCCGGAAGACGCTGGAAGAAGACGGAGGATCATGATGGCGGCGGGGCAGCGGAGGGATAAGTATACTAATCTCTTCCCTTACAGGATTGCGGCGGGGGGGGGGGGGCTGTATATAGATGGGGGGACCTCTGGGGCATCTGTATACTACCACTGGGGCTGCTGTATACTGATGGGGGGGAGCTGTATATACCTGTGGGGCTGCTGTATACTACCAATGGGGCTGTATATACCTGTGGGGCTGCTAGATACTACCACTGGGGCTGTATATACCTGTGGGGCTGCTAGATACTACCACTGGGGCTGTATATACCTGTGGGGCTGCTGTATACTACCACTGGGGCTGTATATACCTCTGGGGCTGCTGTATACTACCTCTGGGGCTGCTGTATACTACCACTGGGGCTGCTGTATATACCTGTGGGGCTGCTGTATACTAACTACTGGGGCTGCTGCTGTATATACCACTGGGGCTGCTGCTGTATACTACCACTGGGGCTGCTGTATATACCACTGGGGCTGCTGTATACCACTGGGGAGGCCTGTATACCACACGGCTGGGATCCACCCTCGGCTTATACACGAGTCAATAGGTTTTCCCAGGTTTTGGGGGCAAAAGTAGGGGGTCGGCTTATACACGGGTCGGCTTATACACGAGTATATACGGTATATATATATCATATTTTTCCTAAGCCCAAAACAACAAATATTTTTTAAGTTTTGTGTTTTTTTTTTAATGCTGACACTCCGACCTTACTGCGCTGCCTTCACAATTCTGACCACTATGATGCTGCTGCTCTTATCTTGCACCGTTGCCAGTTCCTGCATTTCATGTGGAGCCTAATTGTAGCCTGTGACTTCGCAGTTACATAGTGCACAACTGCTCTGTCACCCTGTGTTTGCTAATTTATCTGAACTTCCACTGGGTCCCAGTATTATGCACCAGAAACGGCACAAACTCACAGTATTGATGTACACTTTTTTGTCTGCAGATGTCATGTACATAGGCTACAGTATGACATTTATTGATTAATGGTAATGATAAAGCACATGGGATGTATAAGGGTTTGTTCACACATTGCACGTGGCAACTGTTCATTATGTATGAATGGGAATTGTAAAAATCCAAGGCTGTGATACAGAATCCGTCTTACGCCTTGTGCACACACTGCGTTTTTTGGTGCAGTTTAGTTGCAGTTTTGTGACACATCTGCGTGCCTATCCTGAAGCCAGAAAAGTCAATGACAAGTGTTGTACACATGTTGCTCATTTTTTCCTTGCAGATTTGATTGCAGGAAAAATCTGCATCATGTCAATTCTTGGATCAGATTTCCTGCGTTTTTCATCCCTTCCAGCTATTGACTTCATAAATAAAAACGCATGGCGTTTTTGGTGCATCCTTCTGCCGGAGGATGCAGAATTTCTGCACCAAATACTCAGCGTGTGCATATAATATAATAATACTATTTATTCATTTATATAGCGCTATTCATTCCATAGCACTTTACATATATTTGCAACACTGTCCCCATTGGGGCTCATAATCTAAACATCCTATCAGTATGTGGGAGGAAACCAGAGTGCCCAGGGGAAACCCACGCAAACATGAGGAGAACATAAAAACTCTTGAAACCAGGACACCAGCGCTGTAAGGCTGCGCTGCTAACCACTGAGCCACCATATACAGTGCTAACCACTGAGCCACCATACAGTGCTAACCACTGAGCCACCATATACAGTGCTAACTACTGACCAACCGTACAGTGCTAACCACTGAGCCACCGTATAGTGCTAACCACTGAGCCACCATACAGTGCTAACCACTGAGCCACCATATACAATGCTAACCAGTGAGCCACCATACAGTGCTAACCACTGAGCCACCATACAGTGCTAACCACTGAGCCACCATACAGTGCTAACCACTGAGTGAGCATACAGTGCTGACCACTGAGCCACCATACAGTGCTAACCACTGAGCCACCATATACAATGCTAACCAGTGAGCCACCATACAGTGCTAACCACTGAGCCACCATATACAATGCTAACCAGTGAGCCACCATACAGTGCTAACCACTGAGCCACCGTACAGTGCTGACCACTGAGCCACCATACATTACTTACCACTGAGCCACCATACAGTGCTAACCACTGAGCCACCATACAGTACCAACCCTGAGGAAGGAGCTCGGCACGTGGCTCCGAAACGCGTTGGAAATCAACCTCTTCTACCAGTACTCAGACGTCCAGTGTCGTTGGTGTATTTTCCTCTCTGGCAGCAGCGCGGACATTAAGGTACTTCGTCCAAAATACCTGATCATACAGTGCTAACCACTGAGCCATCATACATTACGAACCACTGAGTCACCATACAGTGCTAACCACTGAGCCACCATACAGTGCTAACCACTGAGCCACCATACAGTGCTAACCACTGAGCCACCATACAGTGCTAACCACTGAGCCACCATACAGTGCTAACCACTGAGCCACTATACAGTACCAACCACTGAGCCACCATATAGGGCTAACCACTGAGCCAGCATACAGTGCTAACCACTGAGTCACCATACAGTGCTAACCACTGAGCTACCATACAGTGCTAGCCACTGAGCCACCATACAGTGCTAACCACCGAGCCACCATATACAGTGCTAACCACTGAGCCACCGTACAGTGCTAACCACTGAGCCACTGTACAGTGCTAACCACTGAGTCACCATACAGTGCTAACCACTGAGCCACCATATACAGTGCTAACCACTGAGCCACCATATACAGTGCTAACCACTGAGCCACCATACAGTGCTAACCACTGAGCCACCATACAGTGCTAACCACTGAGCCACTATACAGTACCAACCACTGAGCCACCATATAGGGCTAACCACTGAGCCAGCATACAGTGCTAACCACTGAGTCACCATACAGTGCTAACCACTGAGCTACCATACAGTGCTAGCCACTGAGCCACCATATACAGTGCTAACCACTGAGCCACCATATACAGTGCTAACCACTGAGCCACCGTACAGTGCTAACCACTGAGCCACTGTACAGTGCTAACCACTGAGTCACCATACAGTGCTAACTACTGAGCCACCATATACAGTGCTAACCACTGAGCCACCATATACAGTGCTAACCACTGAGCCACCGTACAGTGCTAACCACTGAGTCACCATACAGTGCTAACCACTGAGCCACCATACAGTGCTAACCACTGAGCCACCGTGCAGTGCTAACCACTGAGCCACCGTACAGTGCTGACCACTGAGCCACCGTACAGTGCTAACCACTGAGCCACCATACAGTGCTAACCACTGATCCACCATACAGTGCTAACCACTGGGCCACCATATACAGTGCTAACCACTGAGCCACCATATACAGTGCTAACCACTGAGCCACCATATACAGTGCTAACCACTGAGCCACCATACAGTGCTAACCACTGAGCCATCGTACAGTGCTAACCACTGAACCACCATATACTGTGCTAACCACTGAGCCACCATATACAGTGCTAACCACTGAGCCACCATATACAGTGCTAACCACTGAGCCACCATATACAGTGCTAACCACTGAGCCACCATATACAGTGCTAACCACTGAGCCACCATATACAGTGCTAACCACTGAGCCACCATATACAGTGCTAACCACTGAGCCACCATACAGTGCTAACCACTGAGCCACCGTACAGTGCTAACCACTGAGCCACCGTACAGTGCTAACCACTGAGCCACCGTGCAATGCTAACCACTGAGTCACCATACTGTGCTAACCACTGAGCCACTATACAGTACCAACCACTGAGCCACCATATACAGTGCTAATCACTGAGTGACCATACAGTGCTGACCACTGAGCCACCATACAGTGCTAACCACAGAGCCACCATACAGTGCTAACCACTGAGCCACCATATACTGCTAACCACTGAGCCACCATATACAGTGCTGACCACTGAGTCACCATACAGTGCTAACCACAGAGCCACCATACAGTGCTAACCACAGAGCCACCATACAGTGCTAACCACTGAGCCACCATACACTGCTAACCACTGAGCCACCATACAGTGCTAACCACTGAGCCACCATATACAGTGCTAACCAATGAGCCACCATGCCGTACACTTAGGGCAATTATTACTTGTTTAGGTGGCACAATACTTGCCTTGACCTAGGTATTGGCAATCCATGCTATACCACTGTACTGGAGTGATATCTAATACTTCACAGAATACACATCCGAGATGCTGCAGAATGACTTATTATACCAGTGAAATATTCCATACATTCCCTTATCAGCTGTTTGGTGCAGGGTCCTCTCGCTTTTTAACACACTATGACTTTTGTTGTCATTTTGTTGGGGTTTTTGAGTCACTGATTGTACCTAGCAGCAGAATATGTCGGCACTATGTATAAAGACTATGTATGTCCCTTCCCCCACTCACTGTAGTAAATGCAGCTCCACCTGGTGGCTATCAGTGCTACTTGAACCCAATTCCGCCTTTGGTTACATAGTCCCAGTATTCTCCTTGGAACGACCTTGAAGACCTCTCATGCACTGAATGCTTAGCAGAAGATCAATATCTTTCCTGTTGTTGCTCATTTTCATTTAATATGAGCATCTAGCAAACGCCGGGAGTAAAGTTATAAATCCAGCTATCATTAAAAGCCACAGCAAACCAAACCTCATGACTGCCTTTATTGATGGAGATGGGCAGTAATACAGTAAAATAGCAATATTACTGATGGTGAAATGATAAATTATACTGGGTAGTGAACAGATCTAAAATTTTACTATATCACCTTTCACGCCTTTAACTGTGGACAAGAAAATCAATTGAGCAGGAAAGAGTGACCTAACACCCCAATCTGGCAATTATCTAATGGGGCCGTCACACGCGTCAATGTCGTCAGTGATCTGATCACTGATGACATTGACGGATGATCACTGGTGAGCTGTCACACAGGCACTCACCAGCGATCATTGTACCAGCGACATCGTGGAAATGATTTCTATATCGTTTCCATGATGTCTGCAGGCTGGTATCCAGGGTAAACTGCGGGTAATTAGGCAGCGCGCGCTGCCTAGATACCCGATGTATACCTTAGTTACCAGCCTTCTCCGCTCACCGGCTGGTATCTAAGGTACACAGCGGGTAACTAGGGACCCTAGTTACCCGCTGTGTACCTTAGATACCAGCCGGTGAGTGGAGAAGGCTGGTAACTAAGGTATACATCGGGTATCTAGGCAGCGTGCGCTGCCTAGTTACCCGCAGTTTACCCTGAATACCAGCTCCCAGCGCTTCCTGAGAGGCGCTGGGAGCTGGCTGATCGCATCTCCCGGTGTCACACGCAGCGATGCCACGTGCAGCACTGATCGTGCACGCAATATTGACGCATGACGGCCCCATTAGTATTTCACCACTGATAGATACAAACAGAAGAGGACCCTGTGCAAGAACAACATATGGGCCCTCTACAGTCCAAGAGTTCATCAAAATGCACAATTCTATCTGCTTTGGAAGTAGGAATGGCCCCCTTATCTCTTGGCGATTGCACCAATGGTATGTTCGTACCGGTATTTCTCAGTTCTCATGACTATTATGTGCAGGGACCAACATCTTGTGGCTCTTGAGTATTGTGAAAGCATGCTGGGAGTTGTGGTGTCAAAACAGCTGAAGTGCCACAGCTTAAGGGGGTTGTCCAGTGAAGGTAATATATCACCTGTCCATGAGATAGGTGATAACTAGAGACAAGCGGACCTGTTCGGGGCAGCAGTTTGGGTTCTTTACGTATGCAAACTACTGGAGCGAGCATCACTGTGCTCTGGTATGCTCGGTACTCGGATACACTCAGTGCTCGGCCCCGTGTGAGCCGCTTGCAGTGGTTGAATGGCTGCGCTGGGGGTAAAATCAGTGTTATCGGCTGTAGTGTGTACAAAAGAAAAACCTGCCCTCTCTCCCCTGGATGTGCTTTGTTTATGGTTGGACATATCTGCTCTCGGCCCACACACAGCCAATCCGTGACTCCCGATGAGGTTGTTCTGGTCCAGAACAAAACTTTGTTTAGCCCCTTCACGACCCATGACGTAGGAAGACGTCATGAGCCGTGTCCGGGTGTTTGATGTGAGCTCCGGCGCGGAGCTCACATCAAAGCCCCGACATCTCAGCTGATCTCATCAGCTGAGATGTCAGGGTAACAGCACTGATCAGATTCTGGATCCGATCGGTGCTGTCAATCACTGACACCGGGATCCAAGGGTGCCGCGGCGGGGAGCGCTTCGTTCCCCCGCCTGCATCGGAGATCCCGCGATAATATCGTGGGATCTCCGGCGTTCATGTGACAGCTCAGGGTCTTGGCTAGACCCCAGATGCTGTCACAGAGCACTTCAGGATTGTGGTTGGCAGGCGCTGCCAACCACAACATGTCCGCGATTCTGGGAGATACCGATGAGCTACAGCTCATTGGTATCTCCCAGAAGCGATCAGACTGTGCAGCAAGGTGCCTTTTAAAGGGGCAGTGTAAAAATAAGAATGAAATAAAAAAAAAAAAAAAAAAACATAAAAGTTCAAATCGCCCCCCTTTTCCCCTATTCACAATAAAAGTAATAAAAAAATACACGTTTGGTATCGCCGCGTTCAGAATTGGCTGATGTATCGACATATGAAATCAATTAATGAGAGCCCTAAACTGCGTAACGGAAAAAATTGTTCAAACGCCAAAATTTTTTTTTAGTTGCTGCAACATTGCTATAAAATGCGATAACGGGTGATCAAAACAGCGCATGCACCCAAAAATGGTATCATTAGAAAGGACAGCTCAAGACACCAAAAATATGCCTCACACAGCCCCAGATCCCAAAAATTGAAAACGCTGCGGGTCGCAAAATATGGCGCAAAAAGTGCATTTTTTTCTCCAAACTTCAGAACTTTTTTTCACCACTTAGATACTAGTAAAGGTATACATGTTTGGTATGTACGAACTTGTACCGACCTGAGGCATCACACCGTCAAGTCAGTTTTACCATATAGTGAATATGGTGGCTAAAAAACACAAAAAACAAGCATGTGATTGCACTTTTTTTGCAATTTCATCGCACTTGGAATTTGTTTGCAATTTCCTTGTATATTGTAAAATAAATGATTGCAGTACAACTCGTCCCACAAAAAACAAGCCCTCATATGTCTATATTGACAGAAATATAAAAAAGTTATGGCTCTTGGAAGCAGGGGAGCAAAAAATGAAAAATTCCCGGGTCATGAAGGGGTTAAAGTCAAGCTGAAGCCCCAGAATCACAACTTTCACAGGTCATCTCTACTCATAATTTTTATTTGCAGGGAACAGCAACTTGTGGCTTTTGAGTATTGTAAAAGCCAATGGCATAAAGATTGCGGTTGCAGGGGTCATGACTGCGACCAGGCCCGGGGGTGTACAGGGTCCACCAAGCACAGCACCTGCTTCAGCTGGATCTCCGTCCTCGCCAAGGATGCGGAACTAAATGAAATGCATCGTGGTGCTGAGACCCATCAGGTCCTTGCATATGATACACGCTACCGGCCAAACAGCGGCTGGGAGCTGATGTCAGAGGTGCCACAACAGGAACACTTGTACCAAAATGGGGATCATGCATACTAGGATGAAGATATTTATACCAGGACATGCACCATATATACCATAAATAGGACCAGGAAGATTGCCATATATATCAGGATGGGGGACCTATATACAAGGATGAGGACATGTACATCAGGATGGGGATTATATATACCAGGATTGGCCCAAGATGAGGACTATATATACCTGAATGGGGATCATATAGTTGAAACCAGAAGTTTACATATGCTATATATAAAGACACATCTGCATGTTTTTCTCACTATCTGACATATAATCGGAATAAACCTTTTCCCCTTTAGGTCAATTAGGATTACCATAATTATTAATATTGGACAAATGCCAGAATAATGAGTGAAAGAATGATTTAAGGCGTTTTTATTACTTTCTGCAAAGTCACAAGTTTACGTACACTAAGATTACTATGCATTTAAACAATTTGGGACAGTCCATATGATGAGGTCATGTGTTTAGAAGATTCTGATTTATTGGCAACAGCTGAGCTAATTAGAGACACACACGTGGATGTATTTTAATACACACTGCTTCCTTATGTAGCATCATGGGGAAGTCTAAAGGAATCAACCAAGATATCAGGAATAGAATTGAGGACTTGCACAAGTCTGTTTCATCCTTGGGGGCATATTCCAGATACCTCAAGGTGCCTCATTCATCTATACAAAGAATTATATGCAAGTACAAACAAGATGGGAACGTCCAGCCATCATACCGCTCAGGAAGGAGACATGTTCTGTGTCCCAGAGAGGAACGTGCTTTGGTCTGACATGTGCATATCAACACAAGAACAAAAGCAAAAGATCTTGTGAAGATGATGGCGGAAGCTGGTAAGATTGTGTGTCATTAGCCACAGTATAACAAGAACTGTATCAATGTGGGCTGAATGTCCACTCTGCCAGGAAGAAGTCGTGACTCCAAAAGAAACAAAAAAAGTAATTATTTTTTGCAAATGCACACAGGAACAAAGAGCTCCATTTTTGGAGACATGTCCTGTGGTCTGACAAAAACTAAAATTGAACTGTTTGGCCATAATGACCATCGTTATGTTTAGAGAAAAAAGGGAGAAGCTTGGAAGCCTAAGAACACCATCCCAACTGTGAAACACAGGGGTGGCAGTGTGGCACCCCTGCAGGGGATTGCCACAGGATCCACCGATGCAAGGAGGGAATTACACCTTGGTTCACACAGCACACAACCTCTTCCACCCCAGACCTGAAGGGGGAGCTCTACTGGCTGCCTTAAGCCAGTTCCCCTTTAAAAGATCCAGGCCTGAGGAGAGGAGTCAGTTAGTCCCAGAAGTGAGTTAGTTCGAGTCTGTGGAGAGAGCTGGAGTGAGGAGCTGGTCGCTGGGAGAGATCCAGGACCAGGGAACACTGACCCAGCTGTGCTGCACCCTTGGGAGAGGGTCGGAGGCCAGTGGAGTTTAGGAGAATCAAAGAAGGGAACCAAGCAAGGTTTCCTTATAGTGCACCCGGACACCGGAGTCCGTCACTGCCAGCATCCACTGCAGCAGTAAAAACCCGGAAGGACCAGGAGGAGTTAACCCCTGAAGAAAGCAAAGTAAGAGACACTTGAAACTGACCAAGTACAGGATCAGGGGCCTTAGGAGGAATAGAAACCCCACAGAAGGACCTCATTGTCAGTTTAGAGCAAATCCCTGAGAGGGAGAAAGAGTGGTGAGTTCAGTCATAGGCAGAGCACATATACAGAGGAGGCCTCATAACTTTCTAAGGTGGAAGTCCCAAGTTGCATCGGGGACTTGCTTATTTCTCTGGACTGTACCTGTTAGCCTGTCACCAGTAAAAGGTACCGAAACAAAGATCACTCTGTGTGTGTGCCTGCTTAACCGCCGCTAGTCACCGCATTGACGCGACTACAACTCCCCTCATCCATCCCCTCTGCCCTGAGGTAAAGCTCCACCTGTGGAGAGCTGTACCACACTCTGCTGCACCCCCCCATCACCTCAGCGGCCGGCTGCAGCGCTGGTATACCCGTTACCAGGAACTACAGGTGGTGTCCACGTTACGAATCCCCTTATCCCCCCACAATCCCCCGCCATTGAGGGTCCAGGGCATGGGACCGGGGACTGACCAGCTGTGTGATCCCCCATCAAAGTCGCCATCAGCCCCGGTACCCGAGTACCCCTTATCCTGTCGATCTCCTCAGCAGCATCATGTTGGGGGCATCATGGCAGATGGCATCATGAGGAAAGAACATTATGTGGCAATAATGAAGCAACATCTCAAGAAATCAGCCAGAAACGTAAAGCTTAGGCGGAAATGGGTCTCCTAAATGTACAATGCCTCGAAGCATACTGCCAAACTGGTTACAAAGTGGCTTAAGGATGACAAAGTCAATATTTTGGAGTGGCCATCACAAAGCCCTGATCTCAATCCTATTGAAAATTTAAGGGCAAAGCTGAAAAGACAGGTGCGAGCAAGACGACCTACAAACATGGCTCAGATACACCAGTTCTGTTAGGAGGAATGGTCCCAAATTCCTACTATTGTGAGTAGCAAGCTTGTGGAAGGATATCCAAAAGATTTGACCCAAGTCATACAGTTTAAGGGCAATGGTACCAAATACTAATGAAATCTATGTAAACTTGAATGAATGACAGAATGCAACTCTGTTTCTGAGGTATGCAGGGGAACATCTGGGGATATAAAGGGGTTACAAGAACCCCAACTACATCATGGTGAAGGTGGTGGACAGGGTTTAGAACCTCTAAAAATGGTGACAGGTGCACTTTAAGCTTTAACATGGATGTTGAGAAATGTATCTGTGATTGGTTTTCTACTTTACATAGAATTAAGATATGCCTCACATGAAGAGCTATGTTTTGCTATCACATTTAGAATTAATGATGCCCTTACCGTTCTCAAGCCAGTAGGGCACTTGAGTCAATGAAATGCTTGAGAAATACAAAATTGATGACAGTCATGACGGAGGTTGGTGTAAATGTATATAATATGTTACATCTCCTGTATTTTGTGCAATGCAAAATATTGATACATTTTGTGCAATTTTCACCAAATACAATTGTATCATTTTATCTTTTGCTAATCTAGCAATAATAGATGGATGTAAAATATTGGCATTTTCATTGATTATACAATAACACCAGGGTTACTATTTATTTTTAGCTATAAGGTCACCCTTGTGGTAAGTGGTTACGTTCTATTCTTACAGAACATCTTATTGGTTGCTCCTAGAAATGATCTATGACGTGTCTACATACACGAATGGCTAGAAGGACAGAATACTAAACCACATCCTTTACTCCCCGCAGGATTGAAGTCATTGGCTCTGTGTTGCTGCACAGAACACGTGATGCGACATGGGAACGAAACATAGCCCTAATCTCTTCTATACATCATGGGCTCGTCTGGTAGTAGACAAATGCAATCCGTAGCTGACGCTCCATCACATCATTAAGTGCATCACCTTCTTACCTAATATTCATACATACAAGAGTTTTCACATGTAAACAATATTTATAGGTAAATTTTATCAATGCTCTCAGCTTGTAAATGTCTGTATAGAAGAGCTGGAATCTCTGACATATGCACGAATAAATCCCTAATTTTTGGATCCAGTTAGGTATGTGTACATGTTAAGTATTTGCAGCAGAACCTTTTGCACCATTTCTGCATCCTTTGGCAGAAAAACACTGTGGAAAATAAATGCATTTTTTATGCACTTTGCATGTGTTTTTTTATTACATGCAGATTTTTTCCTTTCACATTACTATTGGTCGAATCTACAGCATACAGGCTGAAAGAATTGACATCCTGTTGCAATTTAACAAGGAAGAAACATGCATTGAGGGCATGAGATGTCTGGAATCTCATTTACTATATAGAAGATATTATTAGTAGAAGGGTTTTATGTACATAAAATATTTAGAAAAAAAATCCCTTATTAAAAATACTCTTCTACTATATAGAAGCCCTATCCAGTCAGTCTGTCTGTCTAAGTTTGTACAGAAAACTGCACCACCTATAGGACATTGTGTAAATTACTTTTCAACTGGAATGTGAAGAAGCCCATAAGTTTGGTTGATCAGTCAAATAACACAGCGCCACCTATAGGACATCCGTGACAGGGGGCCCACACACCGTCTGGGACACTGGTCGCAGAGCAGACATTCATTATCGCCTGCACCAGGGTCCGCTCCATCATATCCTTGGAGTGGACCAATCCTGCTGCTGCACTTCGACCCATTTACATTCTACTCTGGCACACAGGCTACCACCGCGGCTCCTCAGCGTACAGCAGGAAAGAGACGTCATTAAGGGGTGAGTGAGACAGCACACAACGAGGAAATAGAGAGCACTCAGGGGAAGAGACAGCACGGGGGAAGAGAGTACAAGGGAAGAGAGCATGCACGGGGGAGAGACAGCACGAGAAGATAGAATGCACAGGAGGAAGAGAGAGAACAAGGGGAAGAGCACATGAAAAGAGACAACACTGGGGGGGAAGAGAGAGTGTACAGGGGGAGAGAGCACATGGGGAGAGAGCGCACAGGTGAGAGACAGCACAAGACGAGACATTGCGCACAAGGGGGGGAAGAAGATGCACAGTGGGATGGTGAGCAGCAGCAGTGCCTGCCAAGCTATGGCCACCTCATGCACCAGTGGCTCCCCCCTCCCTCTTCAGTGGTGCTGCGATTAGTAGAGGGAGCAATTGGACCAATGTATAATCCCACACGTTCTGGAATCGCCAGATGCGATAGAATTGGGCCATGGTCTAGTTATTAATAAATATTTAAAACCCACCAAAAGTAAATATAAAAAAAAAAGATTTATTGGGATAACATCAAATGTTCTGAACCCCAAATTAGGAAATTCCAGAAAACAAATTTACAAAATATACAAAAATTAGGTAATATATGGAGACAAGGTGATCAAACTAGGCCTTCACTGCCCCGAAAGCCCTAATAGGTCCCCAGCCTGACCCCCCAGTGGGGGTTTTCCCCCAAATAAGTGGTGCCCCGCCCCACATAAAAGCCCCTGCCCTGACCCTACAAACAAAAATCAAAGCTTGTGGTCCAACGTAAGGGGGCCCCCCCCGAGCCCAAAAACTTTTTCAGTGAAAACCCTACAAAGGGCAAAATTCAAAAAAAGCTTTCCAAAAAAAAAAGTCAAGGGGAACAAAAATTTGGAATTTTTTGAATTTAGCCTCAGGGGTTATTTTTTTTAAAAAGTTTTGGGACCATAGCGGAGGACCGTGGTTGGTCACAAGCTTGATTTTGGTCAAAAAAACCAAAATACTTCACATTTTTTTTACATTTTTTTTGCACTTTTTTTTTTTTGTTGCGGTGCAGTTTTGCCCTGTAGGTGATGAATATATGTGGCATCCCCTGATTAAAAAGGGGGCCCGGGCCAATAGGTTGCAGAAGACACTCTGCATCATACCCTTTAGTAAAACCCCAAAAATACGAGAGCAATTGTTATGGTTAAAAAACGAAATAAAAAATGGGTAATTGTTTTTTTTCCATTAGGTTTACAAAATAAGTTAATATCGGGTGCGGCTAATATGGCGCCTAAAAATTGGGGCTTAAAATTCTCTGACTGTGGGACTTTTTGCTTTTTTTCATGGTAATTGACTTTTTGTAGCCGGGGTTTCATTAAAATGCAGGTTTATTGAACAGTTCTATCTATCGTTTTTTTGACATGACACCTTTTTGCACTTATGATGTTTTCTTTAAGGGAAAAGCTTTTAAAAAATAATTTTAGTGGGGGACTTAGGGGAAAAAATACAAGTAGGTCCCCTTTTAAATGTCAACAGGGTTATACAACAAAAGGGGAAAAAAATGGGGTTTTTTAACGCTAAGGACAAACAAAGGGGAATATTGCAATTTTAATTTTATTTACTCCTTTTTGGGGGGCAAGGTTTTTAATCAAAGGTTCTTCATAGGTGATACCCCCGTGCTATTTAAACCATTTTGGGGCCCCTACAAGGAGTAATTAAAAAAGGTTTTTAAAAATTCTAATATTCCCCCTTTTTTTTGCCTTAGCGTCATAAACTCCGTTTCCATTTTTTAAGTTATAAATTCCCTTTGGGGATCACTGGTGGGGTGCTTTGGGCCAAAGGATTTTTAATTCCCCTCCTTGAGGACCTGTAACACCCTTTAAAAAAATAAC